>OX422144.1:171237716-171267147 GCA_949129095.1 Volucella bombylans | reverse complement strand
ATTGTGTGTGCATTGTGCATGTGTCCTTGTGAAAGTTTTAAAATATTTCACCAGAACGACATGGAATGACGAGGAAGCAATGAAGGGGTGGTGGTTTTACGTAAAACTACTTCTTTCGGAAAGGGCTAACAAGTAAATAATGCAATCTCAAGATTGTAGCATGACACACATACGAATATGTATGTAAGTAGAGTGTTTCTCTTTCTTGCAATATACCATATGTAGTTACCCTTCCATATAAAGTCTGTAAAATCGACATTTTAGAAGCGTGTGCACGCGCCGCGTTTTCCAAAATTTCATCTACAATTCGTTACTCGTATTTCGTTGCAATACAACTTCAAGTTGGCTTTAATACGACTACAATGGCATACTATTACACATGAAGGATGCGAGAAGTAATAATGAAGTAGAATGAGATCCTTTTGCAGTTGCAAGCATATGGGGGTGGCGGCTGCCTTAACAAATAAACACAGAGCGATTCATGGATTACTTAAAGACTACTTACATACATACGAGATTTTCGCAAAAAATCAAGAGAGAATAAGAGTTAGATTTGGAGTTGAAGTTGGAGACACCCTTACTTGCAATTTATTACACTATCTACATTGATTTAAACGCAGAAGCAACAAATACGAATTACAATATGTAGGTACTAAGTCTTGTTGGACGCATTTCCTTTTATGGAGCCTTTGTAAAAAAAAACAAAAATTAGTTCCCCCCCCAATCTCTTCAAAGCTATTAGATATTGTGCCACAGTTACGAGTGTTTTTATATCTCTTGTTGCTGTTGCACGGAAATGGGAATTTTCCGTAAAAACCACAAATTGTGAATAAGAAAAAAAAAACCCAACAGCCGAACGCAAAAAAATGCAAACTTGGAAGGTGGTGTCCTTGTCGAAAAACCAAAAACAAACAAAACAAAAAAAAAAATAATAATAATAATAATAATAAAATTTACATAATCCTTACGTGGCTTACGGAGCACACAAAAAAGGACATGCATGGGGTACAGAAGATTGTACAGCCGAATTCAAGTGCCGCTTAACAACACAAGTACCTACATTCAATTTGTGTATGTATTTAGATGGGGGCGAGAAGTGAGCAATGCGGTTTGGTGAATGGTATGAGACGCGAAAGGACGCAACGGGATGGGATGGGAGATGGGTTGGGATGGGACACGGGACGGGACGGGAGTGTAGATATGGTGGAGGACAATGAAAACAGGATTTTCACTATTCGTACCAGTACTGGATGATTTTCCACTTCCACTTTATTATTCTTTCCTTTTTCTCTGCTTCTCTTCTTTTCATACGAAATTGAATACACACTGAATTTACATATTTTCGTTAATAGGGATTTTCCCAGCGCTCTCGCACTCTCACACTTAAAACACTCACTTCAGCACGGTGCCGAAAATTCATCGTCGTCGACGGGACATCTGTCACTCGATACGACGAAACGAATATCAAATGAAGAAAATTTATTTTATCTTTTTAACCAAACAAATTTCCTCAATAGCAATCGAACGCGTTAAACTACAAGAAATGGAAAAAAGAACAAAGCCGCCCACACGGCACACATTCAGAAAAAGGGTCAATCAGAGCCGGTCAAAGAGGGGTGCACATTTAACCGAAATGCAATGAAAACAAACGGAGAAAAGTTAATTTTTTTTTTTTTGTTTTTTTTTTCTGTTTCGCCGATATAGTCGAACGGATAGATTGATGGAGAGATTAAAAAGAAAAAAACAAAAAAAAAAGGAGAGAAATAGGGAATCCTTTTTGTTCTATATGAATATATATGTATGAATGTATTTTTTTTTTTTTGTTTAATTATTTTTCTATTAGCCTAGTTGTTTTTGTTGTTGTGATTAAGGGGTTGCCTTTCGTAACGACCCTTGCGATGGTTTCAATAGTATCACGACGACTGATTCGTACGGCAAACAAACGCGCAGTTATATAGGAGAGAAGGCGAGCGAAGGTCCTGAAAGGATATGCGCGGATTTAACTTGTTGGGAGATTCTTGTTGAAGGTACAAATGAGGGATAATTGTGCTGAGACGCAAAGGCATGGGTTGTTTTGAGTACGCGTGGTGAGAACTGAAATGAGATCTGATTTGCAATTCGTATATGGACACAGATGAGAACAAACGTTTTGTCCTCTATCTTGAGTGGTGTCGCTGAAGTTGCTCACAACTCACAAGTGTGCGATATTACGAGTATTATGAGAGGATAGGGTAGTGAATTTCCCACAATGGGACTTTTTTAGTTTTCACATCATGCACTCTGTTTATTTTGTGGTGAATAGGAGACCCATTTGTTGATTTCCTGGACACGTTCCATATGAGAGTTCAACCATAGCTCCATGAAATGCTCTATTCGAAATTTCCCCTAATAATAAAACTGGGAAATTTATACATTCATCATTGTGCGTGTGGAAATTGTTCCCATTGGTACATTTTACACTGTACGTAGTGGCAACATATGGAAAACAATTTTCTAAAAAAAAATTTGCTTCCTACAAACTGTTGAACTCAAACACAAAACGTTCCCATTCCACAGGAAAGAAAAAAATACGCACTGGTCATCCGAAGGAGTACAATATAATAATTCAAACTAAATACATGCACATGTATGCGACAGCATATTGTGTGTTTGTGTGCACGAACGTAGATGTGTATATATTGTTTCTATTTTATTTATTTTATTATGAATCCAAGCGAATATGTTTTTAAAAATCGCGAAAAACCTGCTTTGCTTCTGCCTATTTTTTTATTTGTCTTACAATCAAAGAGTTAGCATCTTAAATATTTGTATAAGGTTTCAAAAATGACAGTTTTAGAAAAATATAGGTATACATGTTACATTAGGGTCGTCCTTATTTCTATGAAAGAAAACAAATTTTTTTTTTTACTGAGCACCCCTTTTTTTTGTTCCACTATACCTATTCAAAAAGTGTACAAAAAAAATTTCAAGAAAATCGGCTTGTATTAACATGTGCCGCAATGAGCCTCTTCTAGGTGGAAAAAAAAACAACAAACATCCAAAGTGATATTTTCATAAATAATAATAAGCAGATGAAGATTTTGTAATAAATAGATTTATAGATGATATTTGTGCAAATAATTTATACACAAATGAATAATGAAACTCAGTCATCGTAACGAGTTTTGGGACTTCCTCGACTACATCCTGGATAGTTTTGGCAATAAGTTATTTAAAATTTAAAGCATATTGTTAAGATAATCTGTGGGTTCTTTTAAACAAATGAGAACGGTACTCACTTGAAGTAGGAATTGCTTTTGGTTTCGTTTTTAGTGAGTTTGTTTCTTCATTAGTTTAAGTCCACGTTCAGCTGTATCATTGACTACTTTTAATGATCCGACTATTTCCTTTGCTCTTTGCCAAATCTTTCGAAAATTTTCATAGATTTAGCTGACATTAGATCTGATGGAAGATTTTTGGTAATAAAGTGTGAAACATCAGCTGGTTTCAGATGTAATTTCTTCTTTACTTCGTCAATTTTAAACCCATTTTTCACTTTTCTTCCACATTCAGGATGTCATCGAAAAACGAAAACGCTGCACATTCCTCACTCAGGTACCATAAATGATTAAGGAACTTATTTATTGCAATTTCAGCTATAGCTTTATCATCTTCTCCATAGGAATTGAGTCTTTTTAGAAAATTAATCTTATTTAATGGAGCTTGTAAAACATCTGGCGCAGAAAACCATTATTGTTGCAAATAAAGTTGAAAATAGTTGACAAAGCTCTATTATTTTTCCCGTTTAGCTCGATTTGTTGCTGAAATAATATTATTCCTTTTTCCATTCACCGAGCCAAATGATAAGCTCCTGGTTCGCGACATTTAATGCCACTTGGAGGAGTTCCTCCCAAATAAATAACTATCAGCTCTAGAAACTCCTAATTGTCATCCCGAGGGAAATTATCTTCTAGCCTTTTCATAGCAAATACCAAAATTTCAAGCAAGGACGTTCACAGCCTTTTTGTCCATGGACCATATGAAAATTTCACTTTTATCAATCGTTTTCTACTGAGTTTCAAATCTTATAAACAAAAGAATATCAGGTCAAGAAGATGGACCCAATTTAGATGAATTAAATACTCCTTGAAGAACTATTTCAAAAATGAGATGTCTGCAAGCTAGGTAGAGATGTCCCGACCAATTTTATTTTCTAACAGGACACAAGCTCTGTTCAAACGCCCGGTGCAGTTTTATCAAAAACAAAAGCTTGCACTTTATCCATTAATGACCAATCTTCCAATACTTCATACACTGCAGATGATACTTCAATACCAGTTCCAGCCGAAAATTCCGGTATTCCAAGGAGTTGTTAAATTTTAGGAGCTGTTGCAATAATTGGAGGTCTGTCAACTTTAGCTTGGCCATTTATATCGGGAAGGAGTTTGGAGTCCCAGTGTATTACGGCAAAATTTAAACTCAATTTGGCAAATTTTACTTCCTGTAGCTGTTTGTTCGTGAAAATATTGACGAGAAAGCCTGATAGAGGTGCTTCAATACAGGCTATCAAAAGGCGAACTGCATCTCCGTCACTTATTTTACATTTATCTAGAACTGATGAATGTAATGAAATTAAAATATCTACTCTAGCCCTTTTCAAACCTGACGGCCCTGGCACTGGCGATTCAGAGATAGAATTCAGATGAAAAAGTAGTATCTAATTTTACTAGCAAAACAATTTGTTCATTTAAATATTTAAACATAACAAAACCACTACCTACCTTCGTGATAATTGAATGAACTTTGATCTTTAACTCGTTGTTTGTTTCTCTTTTCACGATCCTCTTTTCTCTTTTCCATAGCTGCAAGCTTGTAGTCCGTTCCAAGCATACACCCAGGTCGACCTTTCTGTCTTTGTAAAAGCAACAACTTTTTATCCTCTTCAATTTTCATCAAATCCAAGGCTGATGCATGCGCGACATCAAATAAATCGTTTAGGGTTTCCGCAAAATCATATTCTTTTTCTTTTGTTGTCTCAGTGTCTCTTTTCTCAATGTTTCGTCGCTATTCGTAGAGTTTTTTCAATTGTTTTAGGCAATGACATCGATCACGAGTAGGGATTCTTGCTTTTTTCCAAAATATAAAACACTCATCCATTACTAAACTAACTCGATTTGCTAAACTAAACTTCATACTTCGCATATTATAAAAAAGAACACCAAGTACATCTCGTTTTGAAGAACCTAGAACTTGAGTTTTCATAACACCGACCAAAAACATATTTTCACGTGGCATTTTTTAACAGCCTAACTGATCGCGGGCTAGTACAGTAGAGGAACTTTCGTAAGAACGTAGACTATAAGCTCAGTGCGGCACGTGTTAACGTGGTCATAAACAAAAAATTAGGGTATTGTGGTTAGATGTCATGAAACAAAAAAATTGGGTGCTCAAAAAAAAAAATTCCGACTTTTGAAAACAAGGACCACCCTAATGTTACATGTTTTTGGAGTTTTCTGATGTGTTTGCGCTTGTGTTCATCTGTTTCGATCCTCGATTTTGATTTCAGTTTCAATTGCCTTCCAGACGGAATTTCGACGACACGTTCGTTTATATGACTTTAACCCTTTCGGCCCCGTTCCTGAACCATCAATCTGTACATTTTTTTTTCGAGATTATTGTGATTACTAGATCCAAATTATGGATTTTTGAAGATTTCAGACTTCTGGAGTTATCGGCTCACCAGATATTGGAAGTTGCCTGTAAGCAACTTTGGGCCGTTGAGGAAATATTTTATGGTATTGGAAAATGAAAACTGTTGACTTTTTATTTATGCGTCAAGAATCTTTTTTTAGTATAACTTTACGTATGGTATGATAGAAAACAATTTTTATTTGTGTTACAACATAGATGCACACCACATTTCAGACATTTTGATAGGGGTGTTCTCGTCTAGCAATGGCCGATTTCATCATATCTCTTCGAATTCGGCGGATTTTAAGCAACTTTAAAACGCTTGCAACTGGAACTGAATGCAAGAGAAGACAGATGATGGTGATGAATTTATTTCGTCTTATTCCGAAATACCTGCACTGTATTCTGATACGATAGCTGGTCTCGGAACATCAATAAATCGTTTTTCTTTTGTACTCCAAAGACGACATTTTCCAATAGGCTTATCTCCAATAAACGTAGATAGCAACTGCACCGCTTTGTTGTCCAACCAACGAACTACAGCGACTTCATGGTTAACTTCGCACTTCATATCGTAAGATCCTCTGACAAGTTTTTTTAAAGCAGATTCGGACTTCAACTCACATCACAACTGCTCATTCGATTTTTTCTGACAGTTCCGATGCAAAATGTACTCATTTCTTTTAAAGATACAAGACTGACCGAGGTGAACTAATTATAGAAATACAGCTTGTAGATTTTAAATTTCGGGATCGAGGATGCCAAATATAAAACGATGTCAGATGATATCCCGCGTCGATATCAGGGACAAGTTGCATCACCAACATAGAGCGCGAAGTCATATATAATTCCCGGCGTAAACATTTTCATTTCCCACTTATGAGGTTTTGCAGAATTGTATTTCTTGAATACTGATCTTCCTAAAAAATTGATGCACAAAGGTCAAAAAATATTACTTTTTGACATCATGAAATTTTGAACTTACCTTTGTATGAGATTACTTGTTCATCAATACTTTGGTGTTCTTCTTGAGGTAGCCTGTTGAATTTCTTTTTGAGAATCGACAAAATTGGACGTATTTTGTACAACTTGTTATAGTTAGCATCTGATTTTTGCTACAATTTGTCAGAGAAATGGAGGAATTCTTTATTTTTTCAAATTTGTTTCGTGTTAGCGAATTTGTTACTGCAGTCAACTTTAGCCCTTGGGACCATGCCATTTTGTAATTTAGAAGTTTAATTACACCCAAATACTCGTATAATAAAACTCCAAAGTGCCGACGAACTTCTTCCTTGTTGCATTTGAACTCAGAACCGGACTCTTGAATGGCATCATCAAAAAATGAATTGAAACTCAGTCCTTTTTTTACGCGATCTCTTTTTACGCGATTTCACTTTAACGCGGTTATTTTTGCAGCGCAAATTCCTTTTTTTACGCGAATTTCTCACTTTAACGCGATTGTTTTTTTTCGTTTTTTGCTTGTTTACATATTTTTACGCGTAATAATTTTCGAATATAATACGGGGAAGTCCCAACAAAAAAATTTTACTCTATGTGTATCAATTATTGCAAATCTAGTTATAATGTATTTAGTTAGCGGCCGGTGCAGTTGTTTTGGTAAGACTTTAAAATATATCTATAATTTTGTAACAAAAATAATAAAAGTTTTTAATAAAGAATTTCAATTTTTGCTAGCTTTACAATGGAAGCTAATTCAGAAAAAAATAAAAAAACGCAAAGGCATTTCTTTAGAAACAAAAATAAAAGTTTTGGACTATCTAGAGCAGGGAGCTGGCCCAACAAATGTGGGAAAGAGGCTTGGATTCAGTGAATCTACAGTGCGAACAATAAAAAAAAATGAAAATGCAATTAGAAAATCTGTAGTTTCCGGTAAAAATGTAAATGCGAAGAAAACTTCATACTCAAGAAATGTTTTTATTGAAGAAATGGAAAACCTATTAACAATTTGGATTGGGGATCTCAACCAGAAACGAATCCCAGTTGATACTACAACAATAAAACAAAAAGCTCTACGTATTTTTAATCGATTAACATCGAACCAAGAAAACAAAAACGAATTTTCAGCTAGTGGTGGATGGTTTTCAAAGTTTATTGAAAGACATAATTTTCATAATTTAAAAACTAAGGGTGAAATTGCTTCAGCTGATAGTAAAGCTGCGCATCACTATCCACCAAAGTTATTAAAAATTATTCAAGAAGGTGGTTACAGACCAGACCAAGTTTTCAATGCAGACGAAACCGGCCTATTTTGGAAGAGGTTACCAAAACGAACATATGTGTCTAAGGCCCAAAAATCATTAGGTGGTTTCAAAGCTGCAAAGGACCGTGTGACGTTTTTATTATGTAGCAATGCTTCTGGTGACCGCATGATTAAACCGCTGTTAGTAAACAAAAGTCTCAGGCCGCGAGCACTAAAGGGCAAAGATTTAAAACATTTACGTGTTCACTGGATGGCCAATAAAAAAGCCTGGGTAACTGGAAATATATTCCAAGAATGGTTTGCTAAATGCTTTGTACCAGAAGTTAAAAGTTATTTGGAGAAGAAGAAACAGCCCTTTAAAGCTCTTTTAATAATTGACAATGCACCAGGCCATCCGTTGATTGAACATCCTAATGTAAATATTATTTTCCTCCCGCCGAATACTACATCAATTATCCAACCGATGGATCAAGGCATTATTGCGACTTTTAAAATGTACTACCTCAAAAAAACTTTTCAGTGCATTATGGACAAACTGGAGGAAAATCATGAATTGGACTTCACCGATGCTTGGAAAAATTTTTCTATCAAGGATTGCATCTTGTACGCGTCAGAAGCAATTTCTGAAATAA
This sequence comes from Volucella bombylans, assembly GCA_949129095.1. Lineage (NCBI taxonomy): Eukaryota > Metazoa > Arthropoda > Insecta > Diptera > Syrphidae > Volucella > Volucella bombylans. Next base: position 171,258,624 of record OX422144.1, on the reverse strand, counting down.
GGCAACATACGTTAAACGCATGCTGGAAATCTCTTTGGCCAGAATGTGTTAAAAGTGGTATTTCCGTGCAAAGCAATTCAACTAATTATTCAGATATCATTGATTTAGCACGTTCCGCGGAAGGAGAAATTCTTGCAGATATGACGAGAGAAGATATTAACGAGATTCTACTAGACCGAGAGCTCGATGATGACGATTTGATTGAAATAGCTACGGAAGTAATCGAATTGGAAAATGGAAGCGACACCGAGATAGACGAGCATCCAATTAAAGCAGAGACGATTAAGCAAGGTCTTAAACTTGCAGCAGAATTGGAAAATTATTTTGTAGCAAATGATACTGATGCCGAACGTGTACGAATTTTTCAAAAAGAATTGAGTCTCTGCATGTTAAGATATAAAGAACTACATCGGAATTTATTGGGTCCAAAAAGAAGCATTCAAACTAAATTAACTGAATTTATGGTGCAAACTCAGTCGGAGATGCTAAGTCAATCAGAGCATCAATCCATAGTTCTTACAAATTCTAGTGATATCAATGCAGGTCATCAAAATAAGCGGCTAAGAATAATTTCCACTACGGATAATGACAGTGATTAAACAGCATTCAACGGTTTTTTCAATAAATCTACCTATTTTCTTCTCTTTTATATATGGTTTTTGTTTTGTATTTTTTAGTTAGTTATGAATGAATAAATCATAAGTCTGAAATTTGAAACTTATTGTATTGTTTTTGAATATTTTGAATATACGCGATATTTTTTATATTCGGAACCAATTCGTCAGTTAATATTGGAAAACTAACTATTTTTACGCGATTTTTTTTTTACGCGATTAGTGGCAGAACCAATAATCGCGTAAAAAAAGGACTGAGTGTAATGTATTGGGCTATTAACCATTTGAGTACCTTTTGGAGATTTTTCCCATGATACCTCTTCAACATCAAATGGTTTTTTCCTCCATCGCAATGTAGACAAATCAATTTTTTCAACCACAAGACGTTCAGAGCTACCTACGAGTACATATATGCTCTTCAGTGGCTATATCTTCTAAAAAGTCGATCTCGATTTCTTCACCTCATCGTTTTCGCACTCTTCATCAAATAACTCGTCAAAGTCAAACTCCAGAACGGCTTCTGTATCCGCTGCACACAATCCTTTGCATGGTTTATTCTTATCTTTGCTTTCAATATTTTCACTATCGCCGTTGCCCAAAGTTGCTTACAAGCAACTTCAGGAAACAAAAAAAAACATCATTTTTGCAACATTTTTAATTTTTTTTTTACTTTTATTTCACCTTTTCGTGTTAAAACTACGTTCTCGCTGTTAAGATAATGATAAATAAATAAATTTTTACTTTTTGCACAAAATTTCAGCACGTGCTATTCGCTGGACTTCACACTGTTAAGCATCATAGTTGTGTTGATCGCGTCACGACTGATACTTTTTTTTATGGTTTTTCTATTCCAAGAACTGTAACTAACACATATAGAGTTTGCTTTCCTAAGATAATTCCGTTATTTTCAAATAAAACGGTGATAAAAAGCAAAGTTGCTTATAAGCAACTTCGGGGTCGAAAGGGTTAATGACCTTAACCTCTTCATAAGGCAGCTGGTACTGGAGACTTGGAAATATGTAATTACAAAAAGGACTATCAATTGTCGTTATTTGTTGTATAATATGGCATAACAGCGAATTATTTATTTAACCTCTCAATTCAATCACATACCCAGTTTATCCGACAGCTCAATGTACTTTGAAGCAATCCACATTGGTTCAATACGCTCGAATAAACACCACTTCAAACTGCATTGAAATATTCAACACGAATACGTTCATTCTTGCTTAGAAAACGCATTGAAAATTTGTAACCGCTTTGAAATATCATATAAACATTTTCAAATCGCATTGAAACAGTTTACTCTCTCGCGCTCTCATCATTCTTTCATCATCGGGCAGGTATTAGTTGTGTATTTAAAATGTGAGATTGTGTGAGATTGTCTTATTGTCAAGTGCCAGTTCAACCAGCTGTTTGTTAAACTTCTCTCAATTTTCTCTCGCTCATTTTGGATAATTTCATATAAACACCAGCATTTCTACGGGTATTGGACCAATGCGCACATTGAGGTGTCGGATAAACTGGGTAACACACTTCAATTGCTGTTACTATTGCAGTGAAGAAGTGCTTTGCGTATGGTTTGCAACAATATATAATTCCTATTATATACTCGTATACCTTCATGTTTGTACAATATAGTTTTAGTTCTCTTATATCAATTGTTTACATTTTATATTTGTTATAATTGTTTAATCACATACAATTAAATGTGGAATATATTAGCATAGTTATTGTACTTTCAATTGGAATACAAAATGGTAACGCATACGTATGCCTTTTAATTTTATGCCAAGAAGGAGCCCTTAGGAAACATTTAACATAAAAATGCGTTATTTTATTGATTTATTAAATTTGGTTTTAAAGGTTCGGGATCAAATGACTTACTTGCAAAATGATTTAAGTTCAGGGATCACAATGTTGGAAGACCAATTTACCTTTTTGAATGCTCATATTGCAAAGTGCACCAATTGCCCTAAAGAGGGGTTGAATGAACTATTTCATTGAATTTCACAATTCTCCTTTCGGTTTAGGGAAGAATGGATTTAATCCATGACCGTAAATAGGACAAATTTCTTATAAAGAGCAAAGAATGGCTGGAGACATAAATTGGTTTTAGAATGTACGGAGTTGTCCCTGCCAAACGTCAAGAAATAAAATTTTCAGATATGTACCAGTATCTCTGCCCGAAGCAAACGCCAAAAAATCATATCATCTTAGAAAATGTACTTCACCTTCGGACCTCGAATATGCAGCATAAATGAGTTTGCATTCACCTAGTCGTGCATCTACGTACATGGAAGCATAACAGATATTCAAAGAAAACCTCACTATGAAGATGTCTGGGGAATAAGGCCTTTCGACTACAGGTGGAGGCCAATCTAACAAGACACCAGTACAACTCAATAAGATCCTAGAATTCGGAAAGGTTTCTATCGTACAAGAAATTACAAATTGCAAAAAAAGCTTGCTATCCAAATAAAGAAGATGTACTAACCATTTTACCTACTTCTGCAGAAGTTACTGCTCAAGCTCTATTGAGCCACACTGCTGGACGTTTGATAAATGTGCAAAAAAGAAATCATTTATAGGTTGAAAGCTTGATGGTAGCTCAGGGCACAGTTCTTATAAGGAGCCGAGATAGATAATGCTATCGTATTTATATCCTCAGTTGTGCCTAGCCGATTAGGCCCGAATTGCCATTCAAGGATGATAGAAAGCCGTAAAAGCTTATAGGCGGAATTCGAAGGTAAAGCTATACTGGTGTCACATAAAATCGTTTTTGAATTTTTGAATGGAAAAATTAGAAATGCGTAAACAGACACTACCTCTACACAGCGTTGCTACATTTGCGGAGCAACTTCGAAGGACTGTAATTCAATAGATCGATTACTAGCTAAACCATAAAAACCATGGCTTTTACAGTTTGATGTATCAGTGTTAGACTACTGGATCAGATTATTTGAATGCCTTCGGCACATAGGCTATAAACAAATGGCTAGCGCGAAATCACTATTGATCACAAGAAATAGTAGCCGCAAACAAAGCTCGCATGAAAAGGAATTTCAAAGATAGAATGGGTTGATAGTTGACCGGCCAAAGCCTGGTCTAATTACGGCAGTACTGCGAGATGGTTTTTCGACAACCCAGATTTATCATCCGAGATCACAAGAGTTGATGGAAACTTAGTTAAAATGCAAATAATTTTAGTGGCAATATCAAGTGTCTACAATATTAATGTTGAACATTTTAGAAAGTTTGTCGTTGGTAGTTGTTATTATTTTGTACAAATTTATTTATGGTTTTGCATGTCTTATACTATCCACAAGGACCCAGACGTATGTAGTTTCAGCTTCATTGCTGCTGATTGGACAATTATCAGAAGAGGCCCAAGAATTTCATAAATATTCAAATATTCTCGTGTGAAAAGCAATGAGAATGACTTTAATTTAATTTAGATTACGTCTGATCCTGTGATAACAAATTATAGGCAGCTTGTCGGCAAGAACAAGTTAAAGCACTTTCCTATTCCGATTCCATTACGTGACATTTCGAGCACTGAAAGTGATGATAATTTGTTCATCGACTGCATCGGACTGATAGTCAACACTTTTGAAAAAGTAAATGCAGTTTAAAATTGCTCAGCCTTTATATTTGTATACACTAGTGCGTACTTAGTTAAATGTAATTCAATATGTCCAGTGCTATTTTGAATTTTGACACATATTAATTCAAATTTGACACTAAAGAAAATTATATTTATTATTATTTAGTATTTTTGCTAGTTAGATGCAAAAAGCACAATGAAACTTAAGAAAGTGTCATCACATTTTTATTTGTTATATAAAGGGTGTTTTTTTTTAGATGTATACAACTTCCATATGAAATAAAAAAAAAACACAATCCTGAAGTCCAGCGTGTTTCATGTTACACCATATTTTCGAAACCAAAGCTCTGTCACGTCAATGCCATTCAACTGAGGAACGAACAAGTCAGAAATCATGTTTCTGCTGTGCTCTCCATTGACGGCAACATTCTGGCCGGCATCGTCCATAAAGAAATATAGACCGATGGGCTGGTGTTTCCACATCAAACAGTGAATTTTAGTCGTCGTAAGAGTGCCTCGACAAAGGCTTTTGGGTTTTCTCCACTCCAAATTTGGCAATTTTGCTTGGTTACACATCCATTTAACGAAAAATGGGCCTCATCGGAGAACAAAATTTTGCGTTGAAAATGAAGATCAAGCTGAATCATGTTTTCGACCCATTCACCGAACCTCCGACGAGTATAATGGTCACGCGGTTTCAACTCGTGCACAAGTTGGATCTTATAAGCTTTTACGCCAAGATCTTTCCGTAAAATCTTCCATAAAGTGGATGGGCATAGCTCCAATTACTGTGCACCATGGCGGATCAGCTCATTCGGATTCTTCTCAACACTGCGCTCCACAACGGCAATAACTTCTTCTGTTCGCACTGTTTGTCGTCATTGGGGATGCGTGTTATCCACTAGAGTGTACGTGGTGCGAAAACGATTCATCATGTTCCGAATAACTTGCTCAGATGGACGATAAGTTTGGCGAACGGAACCATGGTTTTCAAAATAAGTTTGCACAATTTGCACGCGTTGTTCAGCGTTAATCTATTCATCGTAAAATGGCAAAACGTACTAACTGCTAATCAACTTTCAACTGTCAAATTGACAATCTGTAAAAACAGTGTTGCCAGTTTAAAAACAGAACTCCCTTTACTATTACCTGCCCTGAATAAAACTGTCCCATTTTGAACAAAGTATAAATTGATTCCAGAAACAATCGAGGAGCTTTGGTGATGAAATAAACTTATAGAATGAAAATCACTCTAAGATTGACAGAGAATATACTACTGTCAGTCTATTTGTGTGTTTTTTTTTAAATATTTATTTAGTACGAAAAATGTTAAGTAAATTTCTTATATTTAAAACTATGTATTTGCAAGCAGAAATTTTTTTGATAAAGAATACGTAAACGCTAAAAAACAGGTCGTTTTCTTGTTTAAAACACATTTGGATACACAATACCTGTATGTTCAAACCTCTTTATTGAGAAGCAAACAAAGTTTTAAACGTTTTTGTTGTACAAAGAAAGGCAGCTTACGAACCAAAAAATATTGCTCCAATGAACTCAAGGAGTACATTAAGAAACCTTTTCAATACCACGCTCAGAAGTCCTTTTATTATTATCACACCTATTGTAAAAATTGAGCTTTTTGGATGAAAAGTTTCAGTACAAGAAATGCCGGAAGAAGATTTCTAAAAGAAGGCAAAATAATATTACAAGAGACTAAAGTTTTCCATTCGAATTTTAGAAAGTCTGTTCAGCTGAGTTTGTATCTGAACTCACGTTAGACTTTAACCGAATTTTTGAAACTGAAACTCCATCTTTATAAGAACCTTCCCCAAATCTTTTGTCTTTTGTAGGTTGGCTAAAAATAATGTTGATGTTTTATCGAAGATTCAAGATTTTGAAAAAAAATAATTTTCTGTCAAACACATAACTACTCGTAAATCGTAAAACTAATCATTATTGCTGAACTTTATAAATAGGACAAAAAGATGCATTTTTGGTTAATTTCCGAGCGACATTTGAATCCATAGTGTGAGAGGCTATATTTTACAAATTATACAAATGGTACATTCAATTTCTGATAAATTAACATAACCAATGAAGGTGAGGAAGGAGGGTTATCTTAGGTTTATAGATACTGCACTGATGAACCCGGTTGGCATTGCTTTACTTGTGGATACTGTAATTGGCGTGCAGATAATACTAACGGGTGACCAGATAGCACTGATAGTGTTTCCAATTGTTATATTTGAGCAGCTGTCAAAGTTACCAATGACACTTAGCGGTCAAAATATTCATTAGGATTTGCCAGTTGTAAATACGCAACATGAATTTCGTCGTGAGGTCGGTCGGTCGTTATCATGGCTTTAGTGTGGAGGCAATTTGTCGCACCGTGGAAAAGTTTGAGAATAAGTATACTCTTTTAGATCTTAAGCCACCAACTAGACAGAGATTGGTTCGAAATAAAGAAAACATAGCCACCGAAGCGGCCAATATCGAAGAAGACCCAGAAATGTCGATTCGGCGCCGATCAGCTGAATTGGGCATTGCATCCCTATAAGATTGTTTTGATGAAAGAATTAAAGCCGGACGACCATAGACAACGAGGTGAGTTCGCTAATTGGGTGCTGGAAATGTTGGCCGGAAATACGGATGTTCGCCAAAAAATCGTCTTCTCAGACAAGACCCAGTTTTGGCTCAGCGGCCATGTCAGCAAGCAAAATTGCAGTTTTCGAAGCGAACATAATCCACAAAGATTAACCGTTTGACACGGTTTATGGCATGGCGTCAGCATTGGACCTTATTTCTTTCGAAATATGGAAGGAAACACGGTTACCGTCAAATATCTCAGGTATACAGCGATGTTAATAGGCTTTTTATGATCAGAGCTCAACAACATCGATATATCTGAGCTGTTGTTCCAATAATACGGCGCTACATGCCACAAAAGTGACGCAATGCTCGAAGTTGTGAAGAAGGAATTTAGCGACTGGGTCGTCTCACGGCGAGCGTTCATCAATTGGCCGCCGCAGTCATGCGATTTGAGACCACTCGATTATTTTTATTACGTCAAGTATGTAGTCTACGCTAACAAGCCAACCACTTTGGACGAGTCGGACACGGACCGAGTCATCAAAAATTGGACAGACCGACGGCTTGAAGCACTGTCAGGGAAGCCGACTCGGCCTTTTAAATGAAGTGCTATTCCACACATAATGGCATGAGCGCAGCTTCAAAATAAAACCAGAATAAATTTTATATCACACACCGTTGTTGTTTTTTTTACATTAGCATGTACATCAGGAATCAAAAAACGGTTTTCAGGAGTGTCAGGCGTATCGAGGCAAGGTTTTTTGAAAATGTGACAAATACAAATTCATAAGAGTTTTGGTGCTAAGCCAAATACTTCATATAAAGCCCAAGACTGGGGAAACTGAAACAAATTTTTGTACTGCACCAAATTGCGGGTTATAACTGGGAACAGGGATTCTACCTATGCTTTGAAAATATCTAACTTAGATGCATAATCAAAATCATGTCATTCGATGAGTAAAGGTTGCCGAAAATTGGTAAAAATTACTAAAATGTTTGCCCGAATGTCTGCATCAACTTTATACATTAAAATTAGTGCTATGCGTATATAAAATCAAATGTAAATCCGAATTTCATGCCACACCATTCAGAACTTCCAACTCTATGCGATAACCGCAATTTTTGGCCATTTGTCTAATTCTAAGGGAACTGCGTTTAAGATTCTTAGAACAAGGCAGTAAGGACAAGGTTTATTGAATGGTTAAGCCATGCATTTTCTGCATGCCCTTCGCTACAGAAAGAGATGTATCGACGAGAACTTTTAAGTTATAGTCGTACACTCGTACTCGTAGTGAAATCAATATATTGGATGTTCGTGAAGCTGGTGAACTGCCATCAGCCAAAGCAAGACAAAAATGACCATATACGAGGGGGGTTCAATATATTCTCGGTGTTGATATGAAGGAAAATGCGAATTCAATTTAAATTGTTTTTATTTTTCAATATAATCTCCCCTAACATCAATGCCATTGTTACATCTTGAGACAAGCTTTTTTAAACCCGCAAAAAAATAAATTTCCTCTTTCTCTGTAAAATACCCATTTATTGCCGACTTGAGTTCTTCATCATCCGAAAATCTTTTTCCACGAAGACATTTTTTCAAATCCGGAAACAGGAAATAATCCCTAGGGGCAAGGTCTGGACTATAGGGTGGGTGTTGGATTTCTTCGAAACCACAATCTCGCGCAGCAGCCTTGGAAACTCGCGCCGTGTGAACAGGAGCGTTGTCATGAAGAAGCAACACACCCGCTGCGAGTTTACCCCGTCTTTTCTTTTTAATTTCCTCCTGCAAATTATGCAAAGTGGAAGCGTAGGATGTGGCGTTGATGGTTTCACCTTTTTTTTTGTACTCAATGAGCAAGACTCCCTTTGAGTCCCTAAAAACTGTGGCCATGAGCTTCCCGGCAGACGGAGTGACTTTGAACTTCTTCGGGGGGTCTGTTCCTTTTTTATGCCTCTGCATGGACTCTTGTTTGCTTTCAGGGTCATAGTGGTGGACCCATGTTTCGTCCCCAGTAACAATTCGATCCATAACACCGTCCGCGTTCTCACTACACATCTCCAAAAGCTCTCTACAGCATGCGATTCTCACTTTTTTCTGAGGCGCTGTGAGCATTCGTGGCACTCACCTTGCACTGACCTTTGAAAGGTTAAGATGGTCATGAAGAATGGTCTGAATGGTACCATTTGAAAGCTTGGTGATCTCTGCCATCATTTTCACCTTTATTCGGGCATCCTCAAGAACAAGTTTTTCGACTTCTTTGATGCTTTCTCCCGTACAAGCAGTAGCCGGGGCGCCGGAGCGGGGGTCGTCTTCAATGCTCTCTCTGCCTCTCTTGAACTCACTTGACCACTTTTGCACAGTTGATAATGAAGGTGCGGAACCCTGGTAAACAGCCACCATCTCTTCATGAATAGTTTTTTGACTTTTTCCTTGCTTAGTGAGAAATTTAATTACAGCGCGATGCTCAATTTTCACCATCATCGTCTCAGTTGCCATTATGATTCTGTTTAACTAGAGATAAAACGCGAATTAATAATCACATTTATATGAAATTTTACATGAATGCACTAAAATAATAGTATTACTTGACAAATAAGTCAATTTATATATACAACTACAGCTTCACCCCGATACCGAGAATATGTAGAACGCCCCTCGTATAACTACAATAATTTACAGCTTTATGTACATCTATACACGTACTTTAATGCACATACTATGCGGTCCAGACATAAGTCACAAGCCGATGGAGGAAGTAGTAAAACAAAACTCATCCTAAAGTCCATCATAAAAAGTAAATAATTTAGATTCATTTTGTAAAAAATTGAAATCGCGGTATTTTTGAGAAAAATAGGTTTGGTTTCCTACTGTCAGAGCGGGCTGCGTATTCTCCTGGCGTTAATTTTGAAACTTCAATATTTACATGTAACTTATAGAGATAAGCAAATGAGCCTAAAACATCAAAGTCGGCAGTATGTCATTACAAAGAATCATTGATTCCGAAGACATTGCAGAGAAGTGAAACACCGAAATTAACATCAAAACAGAAGGACCAGACTACACAATTAAAAAATATTTAAGAAGGGTTGATGGTTTTATCTGTAGAAATCTGAGAAGAGTTCATTCTTTCAAAATCAAAACAGATATCAGTAGCAATTAAGGGGTGAGGTCATCCAGCCGAAAACATCACGGTCGTTGCGCCCTGGTCCCTATAAAATCCAACTAACTCAACAATTCACATCAATCGGCGAGGCACAGCAAATAGAGTTTATTAATTGGTTCATTGAATAAAAGCAGGTTAGCGGTGAATTTTCCAATTAAATCATCTGTAGCGAATAGGCCCATTCTCAACTTTCTTTCTATATAAACCAGCATAATCTACATGATTGTAGTAAAAAACAACCCACAAGGGTTTCATGAGATGGAAATGTACCTCAAACTTGTAACTCTATGGTGTGGATTTGGTGCTGGGTGGACGATTTCTATTCGAAGAGGCTGCCGGCAATGCACAAACAGTCAAAGGCGAACGGCATTGAGGAATGTTAATTTAGTTGTTTGCGAATTAAATAAAAGATATGGATCTTGAAGGCATATGGCCCCAAAAGGAGGATGCCATTTGCCACACAAAATGCGAATCAATGGCATTATGGTGAAAAGGCGTATAATCTCCAGTGTTGGCGACCAGAATGGACACCTAACATAGGTCTTGCGTTTATTGCTCTCAGACTTATTTTTCTTTAGAGTTTTCTGAAGTTCAAAGTTCATACCAAGAAACCTACGAGCACCTTATAATTAAAGGAGGAGAGTATGAGTACATGCTGTATAGCTGAGTTCCTGCAACATCTATGTCAAACTGTGATTAAAAATTTGTTGAATGGATTGCAAATATGCCGAGGAGGACATTTATCAGATAAGTTGTTTCATAGATAATTACCACATACCTGGCTGAGGATTAAATCAAAATGTTGGTATTTTCTCAAAAAAGCTGTTTTTTTTAGTTTTTTTTAAATTGTAGGGACACTCTTTAGAAAAAGCTACCTAGCGGTACCACTGTTGTCTCAAAACAAAAAGAATTGTTTAGATGTCTTATGGATCAAAAAGTCAAAATTCTATGTTTTCTGACAAAAAAGGAATGTTAACGCTCAGCGGTCTGTTGCTGTAAAGATGTTGCCATGCTGTATGAAACCAATAATCAAGCATTCCAGTGGTTTAATAGCAGCCTGAAGCTTCTGCCGGTGATGGAGACTTCATTCTTATCGATAAAGAGAAGGATAGAGAGGAGAGCACAGCAAACCAATTGGATTGCAATTTATATACACTCGATTCACATTAAAGCAAGATATGGATAGAAAGATACCAAAGAGGAAAGACTGACAAATGTGAAACCACCCGACCTCAATAGACGCTTTGGGATGGACTTGGTGGAGATGTTCGAGATAGTGTCCAAAATCGAACAATAAACGATTCTTCAAGTAGTCTAGGAAGCATTTTTAGCTGGGGACGCGATACAGCTTTTTTGGATAAATAAGACGGCTCTTTAGAGTTTCGAAAAATCCTGAAGAGACAAAAGCGGTAATCGGTAATAATAAAAGATGATCCAACCAAGCTTGTATCTGACGAAGGGCTTAACATTCCGCCACCCAACCCAATTAAAAGTTGTTTCCGACAAAAAAACGCGAATGAAATGCTGGCAAAGCAGTTCAAGATTGGAGGCTAGGAGTAAGCACAATCCATGTAAATGATTGGATGTACAATCCAACAGAATGACGAATCTTTTAAACTGTGCCAACTACCGATTTGTAAGTCCTCTGAGAATCGCATGCAAGGATCATGTAAAATTCTTTTCTGGTAGTGTGGTGATTTTTTTAATGACCAAGACATTTACATTACACAAAATACTTGAAAAGATCCGATAAAAACGGGTCACTAGCCTACTCGTTGATTATGAAATTTCATTTCAAATCTCGAATACGATATGAGATCATATATATCATAGCCAGTGACACTGAATAACATAACCAGCGCAGTGAAAATTCATGAGGACTTTTCTGAGCCGACTTTTCCTGTAGTAATCATCAGCATATACGGCATTGTTTTCTATAGAAGTGTTATACTCTTGGATACGATGATGATATCGGAACTAGTGTACGGACCATCAGCCCAGCATTTTCCAGACTTGACCTTTTTTCTTTATTCCATCGAGTAGTTTTGGTGACGAACGATGGCAAAACAATTAGGTATTTCTGTCATAGCTTCCGGCGTACTAAACAACAGCTTATTGTGCATAACTGAGCCATCAATGAGAGTCAGAATTTTGTATATCTTGGACTGAATTAACACCAAAAATAAGACCAGCATTGAATAGATTAACTAAATTCGCTAATGAAGAACTTACCTTTATAACAGGTGGTACCTCAAACGATTAAAAGCTAGAACCCTTTCTCGATGGATAAATATCCTATATTCATTCCCCCTTTCTTTTCACGATATACCAACTTGATCAATAAGTTCCCGGAAAAGAACCACCATGTGGCGCTCCCATTGTTCCGATTTGAGTTCTATTTTTTGGGTAAATTGGTAAATCTGCTGTTGACATTCCCTCTAAATATTAGCGTCATAGCTTGACATTTGCAAAAGTTACGTAACCAAGAGTACATCTAAATCTGTGTGTGTTGGCGATTTTTTACAATTTTAGAAATGAATTTAAAGTTGCAACAACGAACTTGTATTAAATTTTGCGTAAAATGGTGCGCAAACGTTGGAAATGTTGGAAAAGTGTTTCGGCAACGATTCTCTAACGAAAACGGTCGTTTACCAGTTGCACGAGCGGTTCAAAAGTGGTGGTGAGTCAATCGAAGATGATGAACGCAGTGGCGGACCATCGACATCGAAAGCCGACGAAAACATTCATGGAGTAAAAGAAATCTTGGTCAATAACCATCAGAGAGATAGCGGAGGACTTGAACATTGCCTATGGATCCGTCCAAGATATTTTGGTTAATGATTTGGGTTTCCTTCATGTAGCAGCAAAGTTGGTGCCAAAAGACCTGAATTTCATAGATAAAAGAGACCGTGTTGACGTCGCAAAAGAGATGATTTGCGAGGCTGAATCCGATCCCACATTTTTTTTTTTTTTTTATAATGAGCGCGCGCTCAAGGGGTTTGAGTAGCCTTAAAGTGTTTGTACACAGCGCGGGCAAAGGAAATTTAGGGAGGAAGAAAAGAGAGGTACCGATGTACATTGTTTTTAAATGTTTGCAAGTTATAACGACCAGGAAATACAGAGATCGGCAGGGCATTCCATAAGCGAGTTGTACGGCTTAGGAACGAATCACGATATTTTAGAGTACGTCCGAAAATAGGCTTGAGGGTATACTGATGAGCATTCATAGCGAGACGGGTGTTACGATTGAAAGTTTGAATGGGCGGAATGCTACTGGCGATTTCAGTGGAGCACTGTTGGTGGAAATAGCGATAAAACAAAGTGAGACACGAGACATTTCGTCGGTGTTTAGTTTTATCGAACGGTTTTGAATCCTATCTAGCATGTGCATAGATGTTTTAGGAGCACCTTACCAGATGTGGGAGTTGTACTCCAATTTTGGGCGGATGAATGCCTTATATATTGAGGCCAGATCAGAGGGGGTAAAATATTTCTTACATCGCTTGAGGAAACCTAGACATTTCGCAGCATTTTTGGCGACATCAAATATGTGGTCATTCCAACGTAAGTTGTCATTGACACACATACCGAGAATGGAAAGCTTTTCGGTTTCAACGATGCAAGTGCCATTCATAGATAATGGCTGGGTGTTTAAATTTCGCTTTAAAGACAGCAGACAGCATTGTGTTTTGGAAGCATTAAATTCCACTCTATTGATAGTTCCCCAATTGGTTATGCTGTTGATATCGGAATTTAATGAGCTTAGCATACGCTGCCGTTCTCGTACTACAGCCGAAGAGCAGGGCCGTGAGTACGGGAACGAATATGAAAAGCAGAGAGTACTGTCATCAGCAAAGGAATATATTGGATTAGAAGTAGCAGACAAGAGATCGTTAATGAAAATTAAAAAGAGTGTCGGTGACAGAACAGAGCCCTGAGGCACACCAGCATTTATTTTGTGAATATCAGACTTGAAACCGTCCAAGACAACTTGAATTGAACGTTCCGAAAGGTAATTTCTAATCCATTGAAGAAGAGAGTCGTCGATCCCAAATGCACGCATTTTCGACAAAAGAGCCTGATGCCAAACTCTGTCAAATGCCTTAGAAATATCAAGTGCAACTATCTTGCTTTCGCCAGATTGATGTACGCTTTGGTTCCACTTTTCGGTGAGACATGCCATCAAATCACCAGTGGACCTGTTGCTACGAAAACCGTACTGCCGGTCATTGAGAAGTTTTCGTGTTTCGAGATATTTCATGAGCTGACGATTTATCAGTGTTTCCATGACCTTGGAAAGAAGGGATGTAAGTGCAATGGGTCTTTAGGAGGAGAGAGAAGATGATTCGCCTTTTTTAGTGACGGGCCGGACAAATGCTGTTTTCCATCTGCTCGGGAAGAGTCCTAAAGTGTAGGATTGATGAAAAAGCTTACGCACATCAAAAGGATCACTACTGGAGACGAGACGTGGGTTCATGAGTACGACACGCAATCCAGACATCAGGCAAGTGAATGGTGTTCACCAAATCAGGCGAGACCAAAAAACCCACGTCGTTTTCAGTCAAAAAAGAATGCAATGCTCATGGTTTTCATGGGTTACAACGGTGTAGTGCATCATGAATTTTTGCCAGAAGGCCGGACAGTAAATAAATAGTATTATCTGGGCGTTATGCAATGAAGCAATTCGAGGAAAGAGACCAGCATTGTGGGCAGTAAACTCGTGGATTTTGCACCATGGTAACGCACCGTCGCACAGTGCCATCATTATTCGTAATTCTTTGACGAAAAATGCAAAAAAACCATCCAACAGCCACCGAAATCACTGATTTGGCTCCCTCCTGTGACTTCTTTCTGTTCAATCGAGTTAAAAAACCACTACGGGGAACGCGTTTCAGCAGCCCAGAGGAAGTAATGGAAAAATCGCATGAAGCACTGATGGACATACCGAATATAAAAAAATGTTTCGAGGATTGGATCAAGCGCTGGTATAAGTGTATTGCAGTCGATGGGGACTACTTTGAAAAGGACGTTAAGATCTTTCTAGAGCAGCTTGCCGTTTTAGAGAGATCATGGACATCAAAGCTCCGGCTAATCTGAATAGAAGGGCCCAAGTTGATGATCTGAACGCACTTGGTTTTTCAAACTGGATTCATCAGGGAACAAACATAGAGTCTACGACGACGATAGTCTTTTTTAGGAAAATCTGTTTATATTTGAAGGAGAACTCCTTGTGAGAGTGAGACCAAGCCCTAAAATTATAGGTATTTGCTTCAAAATGCTTCATACCATTCCATGATATTTCCGATTCTTGTTTGTATAGCCATTCACTCAGGAATGTATAAAGCATAATCGAATAAAAAATAAATAAAAAGAAAGATTGTTAAAGTCTTACATATTGTGCTTAAAACAAGATAAGTAAATTGGTTCTTACAGAAAGTCAACAAAAATATAAGCTGCAAGACACGATGAAGCTTGCTCTCCAATAATGAAACAATTTAAAAAGTTTGACATCGGACAAAAACTCCTA
The DNA here is from genome assembly GCA_949129095.1 of Volucella bombylans. Classification (NCBI taxonomy): domain Eukaryota; kingdom Metazoa; phylum Arthropoda; class Insecta; order Diptera; family Syrphidae; genus Volucella; species Volucella bombylans. The sequence goes on along the minus strand of OX422144.1, from coordinate 171,243,120 downwards.
AAGCCTCTATCAATCGGGTGTAACCCAAATTCTTAGGAAATCCTAGACTGCCTTAAATGAAAAATAACAAATATTTTATAGAAATATATTTGTCTTCGTATAACACAATAGTAACAGACGACTTGATGGCGTACAGATCAGGTGCAAAAATTTGATAGAATTACACGATATTTCGATGACAGCAACTTTCAGCAACTACTTTATAGGACGCCTTGGTTTGGGGCCTCTAGAATTCAGAAAGAATTGGCAAACGTTTTCGATCGTGAGAAAACACGGTCAATCACATGCATGTCGGTCAATGTCTGTATTTCAGCAAACATATAGGCGTTGCTTTGGTCATTGCCAGTGGTGCTTTCGCCCTCAAAAAGACACTATTTTATAGCAGCCAATCCAACTCAATCCGAAGTTGAAGGTAATCTGTTTCATTTAACTTTTCCGGTCGATATTTGTACTAGGATGTCCTCTGTGGTTTGACGCGAGAGTAAGTTTGTTGAAAAAGATTCGGGTGTTTGAGAAGGCCTGCCTTAGAGCAGGTCAGGGTAAATCTAATAAACACGGACAATTTCGTCATTAAGCTGACTCGAACGCACATTGCTAGAGCTATGGCCTCGACGAACAATCTGATCTCTGGTTCTTACTTACATATATCACGAGAGTGTGCGCTTAAAAGGCTTCTTTCCTCAAAAGCCAACAACAGGTTGTTAACTCTGGAAAAATATCCGGGAAATTACTGTAGAATTTGTGGTAATAATAAGAATATTGATCCTGACTTGAATACAAGCTTTATTACCCTCCGTTTTCTGGACAGGCCTTTTCAATTCCCCTATATACTCGTAGATGATACTGAAATCGTTGCTAGGTTGATGATGACGTCGGCTTCTATTAAATCCATCCTAAGTTTCTGCATATAACCCTGCCAATTATTCTTCCATCTCTGCTCTGTGTCTACAACTAAATATTAACAACTGGCTTCACTCTTCTCAATAGAAAACGCAAAAATTATTCCTGTACAAAAAAGTTATGAATATCGGACGGTAATAACCTTGCTTCTCTAAGGTATTTGAAAGCGTATTTCAAAGGCAAATAAACTCCGATATTCATTGTAATAACTTGTTTCTCCAGGGCAATCTGGACTTAGGAAAGGCTATAGCTGTACGAAGGCGGTGATTAAAGTTGTAGACGATTTCAAGGAGTCGTTGAATGAAGTCAAAATATCTCTCTTTGTACTTCTGGATTTATCTAACCTTCGACGTAGTTAACCACACTGCTATCTGCAGCAAGATATGACATCTGTGGGCCAACTGTCGCTATGTATAATATAATAGGGAACTCCACAGGGCTCCATCATGGAACCACTTCAATTCTCGCTTTACGTAAATGAGATTTCAATTATTGTGACTTCATCTATTTAAATGTATGCTGACGACGTCTAATTTCATCGTAGTTGCCATCTTAGTACTTAGTAGATAGAGGACTGTCCAAATTTAAAAAAAAAAAACAGACTTTTTCTAAACCCTCCCAATTGGCTTATAAATCAACATACTCGATACGGCATGTACATGATGTTCTCCTTGACAGAAAACTAAAGTGGAACAACCACGTCAGCACTACAGTTGACAAAGTATATGAAATCCTTGTACCAGTTCTTTGTTGTTGGTGTGAAATTGTCTGATACTTTGATGCTATGAATAAGAGAAAATTTAACGTTTGAAAGCGATTTATTGTCCGTTACGTTTCCAATCTTCGATGCTTCGATAAAATCTCTCATTATTCGGAGCTGCTCTTCAACATGTCACTCGACCAATGTGATGCAAGCCAATCAGCCTAGTTACCTTCTCAATAAGATAAAATTGATCACGTCTGATAGATCTGGACAAAGCACTCACCCTTCACCCAACTCCACGGTATGCCCGAAGGTCTTGTGTCACCAGCAGCTTTAGGATGAACTTAAGTCCTTCTTCATGACATTGACAATTTTTTTTATTGATTTATAAAGTATACAGTATCGGGTTATGTATGGAACAGCATGTCGGGAAAATGGCATCCACTGCTTTGCTGACACATACGAAGTCAATTTCTTTGCTCGAAATTGTTCATCACAACTTTGCATAAATGTAGCTGAATTTCGTTGACACAGCACTCAATTTGCTCCTTCAAGGCGTGGGTGGTCGTGGGCTTTTTGCCATAAACCTTAGACTTCAAAGCACCCCAAAGAAAAAAGTCCTACCGCGTTAAAACTGGCTGCCAATTCTGATCACCAAAACGGGGAATTACGGCCATAAAATGACTCATGTTGTAATTGAATTGTTTCTTGGACTCTATGGCATGTGGCACCGTCTTGTTGAAACCACATATCGTCCACATTCATATCTTGCAATTTAAGCACAAAACACCAAATTATCATGTCGCGATAGCTAACACCATTAACTGTTATTGCTTGACCAGCCGTATTTTCAAAGATTCAAAGAAGAATGGTCCGATGATGCCTCCAGCCCAAAATTCACTCCAAACAAAAGTGACACGTTGTGTTTCTCAATAATCACTCGTAGATTTTCTGAACCTCAAATTCGAAAATTCTGACGATTAACAAAGCCATCAAGGTGAAAATGAGACTCATCGCTGAAGGTTGTTTTGTTTTAAGAATCAGCTAATCGGGGTCGTGTGCACTTTGTATACAAGAAGAAGTGAGAATAGCTACTCGAAACGTCTAGCTCTTGACCACTGTGACGAATTGATGTTTCTGGACTCTCAGCAACACTCTCATGAACTGCTTCGATGCTTTATGGTGAACGAATGGTTGAATCACTGCCGGAGTGTCTAATATCACTAATTTATCCAGTCTGCCTGAATTTTTGAATTAATCTCTTCACAGGGGATGAAGATAAATCACTATTCCGACCATATTATGTACGAAAATTGCAAACTGTAGCTGCCAAATCTTCATTATTTTTCAAATATTGTTTAACAATTAAAACGGGTTGTTCTTTCGTGTAGCGCTCATTTTTTAATGACCCTTAACTGTCAGCTGTCAGGCTGTCTTTTTTTCAATGGGAACATTTTACCGCACAAATGGCGAAAAATTCAAATCATATTGGAACACCCTTCTTCAGGTTAACTGGCAAGATGTTTACTTCATGACTTCTGCCGACGATCAAACAGACTTCATACAGAATGCCATACGTCATTTATTTACCTCACACGTTCTTATAAAAAGCAAAAATATGCAAGCAAACTCTAGTACATGGTTTAAACCTGAAATACGAGAAGCTATAAAACAACGTAACCTAGCCTACAAACGGTGGAAACGTTTTAAACTCTCTGAGATTCATGCAGTTTTCCACGCTCTGAGAAACTGTGTTACTATGAAAATTAGGCAAGCCAAGAAGCTGGTGTACTCAAAGCGATTCGGTAAAAATCCACCAGCGAAGAGTCTGTGGAAAAATATCCGAGAAGTTGGTGTGGGCCGACAAAATGTGATAATCCCTGAAAATATAAACCCTGACTCTTTAAATTCGGAATTCGCTAAAGTGCAAAGAACCTTGTCTGACGTTGGCGAACTCAGTACGGATGATCCTATTCCTAACCGTGAAAGAACTGATTTCTTCCATTTTACTAGAGCAGATGAGAACGACGTTCTGTGTGCCGTCCTACAGATAAAGTCTAAAGCCATGAGTTCTGATGAAATACATCCATCATTATTTATCAAAATAATCTTACCCCACATTCTTTCTACCCTTACACACATTTTTAACAAAATCATCATGACATCCTTTTTCCCTTCTGTCTGGAAGGTTGTTAAGGTAATACCGATAGAAAAAAAGGCTGCTACCCGTTCGTCACCACCGGAGTTTAGACCTATTTCTATTCTTCCGTTCCTATCCGAAGTCTTCGAAAAATTGCTTCACAAACAAATTAGTGCTATTGTCAAAAACAGCAACCTTTTAATGACCATAGTTGTGTCTCTACCATTCTGAAAATTACAAATGATCTTAGAAATGCTATGGATCACGACCTGGTATTCTTTCTTGGGCTCCTAGATTTCTCAAAGGCATTCGATACTGGAAATCATGGAAAACTTTGCAACTCTACAGCTAGTCTGATCCTTTCGTATCTAAGTGGAAGAGGTCAAGCGGTATCTATTGCAAATAAAACCTCCCGGTATGTAACGCTAAAATCAGGAGTACCGCAAGGCTCAATTCTTTGGCCTTTACTACTCGTATTTGTAATGTTCAGTAATGATCTCCCACAAGTAGTCCGACACTCATCCATACATTTATATGTTGATGATGTGCAGATTCTGTTGTGCTGCAAGCTAGGACTTTTAGAATATGGAATCGATAGACTCAATAGCGATCTGAAGGAAATCTCGCAATGGTCCGCAGGCAATCATATGCATCAACCAGCTTTATATTTAGAAAACACTGTTCTAGAATATGTTGAAAAAGTGAAAAACCTAGGTATTTGGTTCACTTCCACCCTCACATGGGACCAAGACATTCAAATAGTAATTGTTAAAATATACGGGTGCCTACGTACCCTCTCATTAACAAAGCACTTTATTCCTCAGCACGTAAGGCTTAGCTTAGCAAAAAGCTTAATTTTGCTGCCACAACTCAGAAACGCGAAGAAATCTTACAGTGGCCTTCAACAACATTACGCGATATGCTTACAATCTCAAAAGTTTTGATCATATTTCTAAATACACTAACAGGATTCTGGGTTGTAGCCTGCACACCTACTACAAGTTTTGTGCGCTAAAAACACTAAACCTCAAGGAACCTCATTATCTGTACGTACAACTTCAGTTTCCAATTTAATCGCGTTCTTTTGGTTTTATTCAAACAAGGTTTGCATGCAGAAACTCCGAGAACCAACGTCTTGTTTATGTTGTTAGAGAATGGAACACTCTTCCCCTGGACATAAGAAAACTTCGCGGTACTAAGTTATTTGATAAAGTCTTATATAGACATCTGATCTTAGGCACCTACACGTAAATGCGTTTTTTTTTTTTTCTTGTATTATCTCTTTACATTTTTATATTCTTTCTGTTTTTTTGTTTTAACTAAGACGTTTATTATCTATCATCGAATACCTGCATAGTTTATTAAATTCTTAATCTATAAACGGTAGGGGAAGTACGGTACAACAAGCGAATGTTGCTTCTCAGGCTCCAGCGCCCAGAGCACCGGAACCAGTTCCTGACATGCTAGCTATCTTGCTCTCTATCCAGGGGCAGATGGCTCAGCTCCAACGTCATCTAACTGAACAGACCGCGCGGGTGGATCAAATATACGCGCTGCTGCCTGGCCTAACGCACCTTTTGCCGTAATGGGTACGTGGCGGAGCAAATCCTGAAGGTCCTTGCTGTGAATGTGAATTCACTGATAAGGTTCGAAAGACGAGC